>JAPFBE010000648.1:0-35268 GCA_034336665.1 Luscinia megarhynchos | reverse complement strand
TGCCACATGTATTGCTGCCTCTATTCCCCAGGGACACCCATCTCATTCCAGGACACTCCATTCCCATTCCCCCAGGGATACTCCAGCCCCATTCCAAGGGCTATTCCATTCCCATTCCCCCAGGGATACTCCATTCCCCATTCCCAAGGGCTATTCCATTCCCATTCCCTCAGGGACACTCCATTCCCATTCCCCCAGGGACACTCCATTCCCATTCCCCCAGGGACACTCCATTCCCATTCCCCCAGGGACACTCCATTCCCATTCCCCAGGGATACCCATTCCCATTCCCCCAGGGACACTCCATTCCCATTCTCCAGGGACACTCCATTCCCATTCCAAGGGCTATTCCATTCCCATTCCCTAGGGACACTCCGCTCCCATTCCCCAGGGACACTCCATTCCCATTCCCCCAGGGACACTGCTCCCGCTCCCCCAGGAGACACTCCATTCCCATTCCCCCAGGGACACTCCATTCCCATTCCCCAGGGACACTCCGCTCCTGCTCCCCCAGGGACACTCCATTCCCATTCCCCAGGGACACTCCATTCCCATTTCCCCACGGACACTCCATTCCCATTCCAAGGGCCATTCCATTCCCGCTCCCCCAGGGACACTCCATTCCCATTCCCCCAGGGACGCCTCCGCTCCCATTCCCAGGGACACTCCGCTCCCATTCCCCAGGGACACTCCGCTCCCCCAGGTCTCTCCCAGCCCATTCCAAGGGCTATTCCATTCCCAGGGCTATTCCATTCCCATTCCCCAGGGACACTCCGTTCCCATTCCAAGGGCTATTCCATTCCCATTCCAAGGGCCATTCCATTCCCATTCCCTAGGGACACTCCGTTCCTGTTCCCTAGCGCTCTCCCAGCCGCTCCGGGCCGTCCCCGCTTCCCCAGCCCAGCCGCCGCTGCACTCCCGCCCTGGGCGGGCTGAGGCGATCAAAGCCGCATTGTGTCACCGCCCGAGGGAACAAAGGCGCCTTGTGACCCAGATAGGTGGGGGATTCTTGGAAGGCTCGGGAACGGGCCGTAAAACCGGCACGGGGACACGGGCCAAGGGGAAATCCCATGGGTGAGGAGCTTGGGGGCTCCACAGAGAGGGAGAGAGGGTGAGCGGCGCCGGTGGAACCGGGATTTTCCGCGAGGTGGCACTGGGAGCTCCGGGCTGGTGACAAGGTGGGGACCAGGCACCGCTCGGATTTGGGGTTTCTGATCTTTCCAAGCGGGGATTCTGGGGCTGAGCTGGGGCTCATCCCCACCCAGTAAGGCACAGCTGGGGATGCGTGTGCCACTGGGGGGCTCGAAATGTCACCTGTGTCAGAGCCCCCTAACCAGGGAGGGAACTGCAGGCGGGCTCTTTAAAATGCTTTTACTGTATTCAAACGATGCAGCGATTTATTTATAATTTAAAATACTGTTTATTGTATCCAAACGATGCTGCAACTTATTTATCATTATTTAAAATGCTGTTATTGTATCCAAACGATGCTGCAATTTATTTATCATTTGAAATGCTGGTTTTGTATCCAAATGATGCAGCAATTTATTTATTATTATTTAAAATGCTGTTTATTGTATCCAAATGATGTCGTGGGTGACAGAGCCCAGCCCACAGCTGTGAGTTCATCTGAAAACTTCTAATTCTGGTTCCAATGAATTATTTACTTTTAATTACAGAGCATCTTAAAACATAACAACCAACCAACACCTTTACCATCACCTATAGCCCATCATTACTAACATTACCACATTCATATTATGATTTTCCAATCACCAAAATCAGTGTGTTACACTTTAACCTAAAAGTTGTTTTTCAGTTTTCTCGCTGTCAAAAAGTTTAAGGCCTTTCTACTTGCAGCGTGACATTTTTCTTTGCTTGTGAAATCTTTTTGCCTGGTAAAAATATCTGTTGTTTAAAGTAAATTTATCCTTACATAACATAAATATGGCAGTGTTAGTAATTGTGATAGGCTGTAGGTAATAGTGAAAGTATTGATTGGTTGTTATGAATTAAAAGAAAAGTAAATAATGCATTGGAACCAGAACTGGAGTGATTTCAGACAAATCCACATGCTGAAAAAGCTTTGGGCTCTTGTCCCCCACAACCCGTGAATTGCTGAATTATTTGAACACAATAAACAGCATTTTAAATAATCAATAAATTGCTGTATAGTTAGGACATAATAAACAGCATTTTAAATAACCAATAAATTGCTGTATCATTAGGACACAATAAACAGCATTTTAAATAACAAATTGCTGTACCATTAGGATATAATAAACATAATTTTAAATAATAAATAAATTGCTGTGACATTTGAACTCGGTGCACAGCATTTCAAAGAGCCAGTCTGGAGTTTCACATCCCTCCTGTGGGCTCCTACACCCAGGTGAGCCCTGCCCTGCCCTCGCCTCACCTGGCACGCAGCAGAGCCCAGTTTTCAGGAGGAAAAGATCAGTCCTGGAAATCAATCAGGAAAAGGCTCAGGGTGCCCCAGGAACATCCCAGGGCTGGACCTCCAGCCCCTCTGTTGGGGAGGGAATATCAAAATCTTAGGAGTGCCCAGCAAGTAGTTCTGGGACAACAGATGAAACAGAGATGTTGGCAGTGTTTGACACAGACACTGAAAATAGTTTTGTGAAGGTTTGAGGCCCCTTCCTTTGTTTAGATGATACCCAATGTCACAAATACCAAAGAACCAACAGACATCCTGCCCCAAGCCTGCCAGGAAAGGTCTCAAGACAAGGGTTACAGATAAGAAAGCCATAAAACATGGGAATTTAGGGATTCCTATAGGCTGCATGCAAATATTAGGAAATTAGTATATTGTATTAGATTGGTTACTGGAAATTGGAATATTCATCAGCGAAAAATACTTATTGTGTTGTAAATGGCAAATTGCTCTCTTGCTTCCTGTCTCTGCTCTCTCTGCTCTCTTGCTCTAACCTCTCTGAGCTCTCTCTTACACCCACGCCCTATAATAAAACACTAACCTGAAGAACAGAACATATTAAGCTTTTGAGTCTGTCCTGCGACCGTCCGACAACCCAAACCCCGCACCCTCCAAGCTCACTCGCAAACAGAAATAAAAAAAATTAAAAAAAAGAAGAAGAAGGAGCGGGCATGGCTGCAGATCCGCGGGGCCGAGGCGCAGCAGGGCTCTGAGCCCGCCCGGCCCCCCGCCCGCCTCCGATCCCTGGCGCGGCCCTCGCGCCCGCCCTCAACGCGTGCCCCCGCGCCGCGCCCCCGGCGGGGAGCGCCCTGGCGAGCGGCGGCTCCGCCGTCCCCGCGGGGCTCGGGGCTCCCGCACCGGCCACACCCGCGCCACCGGGCTGCGGGGCCGGCCCCGGGGCACCCGTGTCGCCCTGGTGGACCCGGTGTCACCCTGGTGGACCCGGTGTCACCCTGGTGGACACAGTGTCACCTTGATGGACCCAATGTCACCCCGGTGTCACCCTGATGGACCCAATGTCACCCCAGTGTCACCCCTGATGGACCCGGTGTCACCCTGATGGACACAGTGTCACCCTGATGGACCCAGTGTCACCCCCCGTGTCACCCTGATGGACACAGTGTCACCCTGATAGACCTAATGTCACCCCAGTGTCACCCCTGATAGACCCAGTGTCACCCCGGTGTCACCCTGATGGACCCAGTGTCACCCTGATGGACCCTAATGTCACCCCAGTGTCACCCTGATGGACCCGGGTGTCACCCTGATGGACCTAATGTCACCCCAGTGTCACCCTGATGGACCCAGTGTCACCCTGATGGACCTAATGTCACCCCAGTGTCACCCTGATGGACACAGTGTCACCCTGATAGACCCTAATGTCACCCCGGTGCCACCCTGATGGACCCAGTGTCACCCCTGATGGACCTAATGTCACCCCAGTGTCACCCCCAGTGTCACCCTGATGGACCCTAATGTCACCCCTTATGCCACCCTGATGTCACCCCGGTGCCACCCTGATGGACCCGTGTCACCCTGATGGACCTAATGTCACCCCAGTGTCACCCTGATGGACACAGTGTCACCCTGACGGACCCAATGTCACCCCCAGTGTCACCCCCAGTGTCACCCTGATGGACCTAATGTCACCCTTATGCCACCCCTGATGTCACCCCGGGTGTCACCCTGATGTCACTCTGATGGCCCCAGTGTCACTCCAGTGTCACCCTGATATCCCCAGTGTCACCTTGATGTCACCCCAGTGTCACCCTGATGGACCTAATGTCACCCTGGTGTCATCCTGATATCCCCCAGTGTCACCCCGGTGTCACCCCTGATGGACACAGTGTCACCCTGATGTCACCCCAATGTCACCCTGATATCCCCAATGTCACCCTGATGTCACCCCAGTGTCACCCTGATGGACCTAATGTCACCCCAGTGTCACCCTGATATCCCCAATGGGACATCCCCAGGGATGGGAACATGGAACCAGGTACAAATCCCGAATTTGTGGGGAAAAGTGGGATGGGATGGGATGGGATGGGATGGGATGGGATGGGATGGGATGGGATGGGATGGGATGGGATGGGATGGGATGGGATGGGATGGGATGGGATGGGATGGGATGGGATGGGATACAGGGATGGGATGGGATACAGGGATGGGATGGGATACAGGGATGGGATGGGATACAGGGATGGGATGGGATACAGGATGAGATTTTGGGATGGGATACAGGGATGGGATGGGATACAGGGATGGGATTTTGGGATGGGATACAGGGATGGGATGGGATACAGGGATGGGATTTTGGGATTTTGGGATTTTGGGATGGGAACATGGAACCAGGTACCAATCCCAAATTTGTGGAGAAAAGTGGGATGGGATGGGATTTTGGGATTTTGGGATTTTGGGATTTTGGGATTTTGGGATTTTGGGATTTTGGGATTTTGGGATTTTGGGATGGGAACATGGAACCAGGCACCAATCCCAGATTTGTGGAAAGGAGTGGGACGGGACCTCTGATGTTCTAATTCTGGGAGAGGAGCTGCCCCCCAGGATGGGAATTCCCTATCCCAGCCACAGGGACAGCAGCTTCATGCAAGCTAAAAAATAAAAATAACAACTCCACGTGCATTTGTGCGGGGGAGTGCAGAAAAATCCATCCCAGTTTTATCCCCACCTCTCAGTCTGAGTCAGACCTGCAGGGATGTTTTTTCCCTGCAAGCAGCCAAGTTATTCCCTGGAACATTCAGGCCCAGGCTGCCCTGGTCCAGCTTTATTTTGGGTGGGAGCAGAGAGCAGTTGTATGCCCTGCCCTGGAGCACCAGTGCCACGTGAGCTCCCCAAGATCCAAGCCAAAATGCTGAAAATCTGCTTTGGGCATTCCCCAGCCTTAACAACAACCTTTGGTGAAATATTTCCAATCAGGGCCACAAGTGGTGCTGAAATCACCCCAAAGCTGTGGGATGGGGCACCCACACAGAGATATTCCCTGGAAGAGCAACCCTGGAGCACAGCCCTCACATCCCAGCTGGAAAACAGCTCAGGCAGAGCAAATCCACGGAAAAAGAACCAGGCAGGGGTGCAGGAACATCCATCCCACCTGCTGGGAGCACAGAGCTGTGACTCCTGGCAGAGAAATCCAAGTTAATTGTGCACCAGATTTCCAACCAGCCAGCCAAGGTGCTCACCCCACACCCTCCTCCTCCTTCTCCTCATTCATTCCCAAATCTTTCTGCTGTTAAAAATTCCCTGGCACAGGTTTTTTCCAGTTTTGTCAGCAGCACAACCCAGGCACGCTCCCAAGCTCCTGCAATACTGCCCGAGGAAATTAATTTTATGGCAAATTTGTCCTTGACAAAAAAAAAAATAAATCTTCAAGAAGCAGCAACGCTGTGTAAGAAAATGGATTTGGCTTTTTAGAAGACGGGGATGAGCTCCTGCAGACAGCAAAGAGCTCCTGGGGATTTGGGAGGTGAAGATTTGGGATTTGAGAGGTGAAGATTTGGGATTTGGGAGAGGCAAATTCAGGATTCGAGAGGTGAAGATTTGGGATTTGGGAGAGGCAGACAGGATTTGGGAGATGTAGATTCAGGATTTGGGAGGTGCAGATTTGGGAGATGTAGATTCAGGATTTGGGGGATGCAGATTTGGCATTTGAGAGGTGAAGATTTGGGATTTGGGAGATGTAGAGTCAGGATTTGAGAAAGGCAGGTTTAGGATTTGGGAGGTGAAGATTTGGGATTTGGGAGAGGCAAATTCAGGATTCGAGAGGTGAAGATTTGGGATTTGGGAGAGGCAGACAGGATTTGGGAGATGTAGATTCAGGATTTGGGAGGTGCAGATTTGGCATTTGAGAGGTGAAGATTTGGGATTTGGGAGATGTAGAGTCAGGATTTGGGGGGATGCAGATTTAGGATTTGAGAGGTGAAGATTTGGGATTTTGGAGGTGAAGATTCAGGATTTGAGAAAGGCAGGAATAGGATTTGTGAGGTGCAGATTTGGGGAGATGCAGATTCAGGATTTGGGGGATGCAGATTCAGGATTTGGGAGGTGCAGATTTAGGATTTGGAGATGCAGATTCGGGATTTGGGGGAGCCCTGCCTGTCCCCTGCCTGTCCCCCTGCCTGTCCCTCACTGCTCCCCCGCTGCTCCCAGCAGCTCCAGCCCCATCTGGTTTTTGTTAGAGCAGCCACACCCAGGGAGGGTCAGGTCGGGTCCCATCGCTGCCCCGCGGTCCTGCGTGGGAGAAGGGGGAGCAGAGCAGCTTTTTCCAGCCACGGCTGCCCTGCTCCCTCACCTTCCTGCCTGGAAGGCGGCCAGGAGCAGCCCCAGCCTTCCCCCACTCCCGTCTGGAGAGAACCGTCTCTCCCGGGCACGCCTGCCCTGCTCCCGGCACTGCCTCCTCCCCTGTCCCACAGCACTTCGTCCTGAGCCGCTGTTTCCACCCCGTGGAAATTGCCAGTATTCCCAGTATTCCCAGTATTCCCAGTATTCCCAGTATTCCCAGTATTCCAGTGTTCCCATCCCCCGCAGGAGCAGGAGCAGCACAGCCCCAAGAGCAGCGAGGGGATGGATCGCCCAGCCCCCCACGGGAAACACCCCTGAAGGGGGGCAGGGCACCACTCCCCCACCCCAGCTCCAACTCCACCCGAGCTGCCTGGGGCGCTCCCAGCCAAAGCTTCTCCGGGAATTCCATCCCAGCCCCTCACAGGGAACAATTCCTTCCCGATATCCCATGAAACCGCGCCCTCTGAGTTTTCCATTCCCATTCCCACTCCCGTTCCCATTTCCATTCACATTCCTGTTCCCATTCCTATTCCCATTGCTATTCCCATTCTCATTCCCATTCCCACTCTCGTTCCCATTTCCACTCACACTCCTGTTCCCATTCCTATTCCTATCCTTGTTCCCATTCCCATTCCCATTCCCATTCCCATTCCCACTCTCGTTCCCATTTCCACTCACATTCCTGTTCCCATTCCTATTCCTATCCTTGTTCCCATTCCCATTCCCATTCCTATTCCTTTTCCGCTCCCATTTACATTCCTATTTCCATTCCCATTCCCGTTCCCATTCTCATTTTCATTTCTATTCCTATTCCCATCCCCATTCCCATTTCCATTTCCATTCCTTTTCCCCGTTCCCTCGCTCCCATTCCCATTCCCCGCTCCCATTCCCTCGCTCCCATTCCGCTCCCATTCCCATTCCTGTTCCTATTCTCGTTCCCATTCCCACTTCTGTTCCCATTTCCATTCCCATTCCCATTCCCATTCCCATTCCCATTCCCATTCCCACTCCCGTTCCCTGGCACAGCCTCTCCGCGCATTCCCCCCAGGCCCCGGCTCCCGCCGGGTCTCTGCTCCAGGCGCAGCTCCCGCAGCTCCCGAGGACCGCCGGCCGCAGGAGCGGAGCCTGCACACCCGGGGGCAGCAGAGAAACGCGCAGGAGAGCGGGAGGAGCCGGGAGCCGGGCAGCAGGGGGATCCCGGGATGCTGGGCGAGCCAGGATGGTGGCAGGACGGAGAATTCGGGGATCAGGGATGAGCCAGGATGATGGCAGGACGGAGAATCCATGAATGCCAGGATTCTGGATGAGCCGGGATAATGGGTAGGATGGGGAATCCCGGATCATGGATGAGCCAGGATGGAGAATCCATGAATTCCAGGATCCTGGATGAGCCGGGGTGATGGCAGGATGGAGAATTGGGGGATCATGGATGAGCCAGGATGATGGCAGGATGGAGAATCCATGAATGCCAGGATCATGGATGAGCCGGGGTGATGGCAGGATGGAGAATTGGGGGATCATGGATGAGCCAGGATGATGGCAGGATGGAGAATCCATGAATTCCAGGATCCTGGATGAGCCGGGGTGATGGCAGGATGGAGAATTGGGGGATCGTGGATGAGCCAGGATGATGGCAGGATGGAGAATCCATGAATGCCAGGATCATGGATGAGCCGGGGTGATGGCAGGATGGAGAATTGGGGGATCATGGATGAGCCAGGATGATGGCAGGATGGAGAATCCATGAATGCCAGGATCATGGATGAGCCGGGGTGATGGCAGGATGGAGAATTGGGGGATCATGGATGAGCCAGGATGATGGCAGGATGGAGAATCCATGGATCACAGGATTCTGGATGAGCCAGGATGAGAATTTGGGCATCTTGGATGAGCTGGGATGATGGCAGGATGGAGAATTTGGGGATCCTGGATGAGCTGGGATGATGGCAGGATGGAGAATTTGGGGATCCCATATGAGCTGGGATGATGACAGGATGGGGAATCCCGGATCATGGATGAGCCAGGATGGAGAATCCTGGGATCACAGATGAGCTGGGAGATGAAAATCCTGGGATCCTGGATGAGCTGGGATAAGAATCCATGAATGCCAGGATCCTGGATGAGCTGGGATGATGACAGGATACAGAATTTGGGGATTCTGGATGACCTGGGATGATGGGCAGGATGGAGAATCCCAAGATTCTGGATGAGCTGGGATTTTGAGCAGGATGGAGAATTTGGGGATTCTGGATGAGCTGGGATAATGGCCAGGATGGAGAATCCCAGAATCCTGGATGAGCTGGGAGCCAGGATGAGAATCCCAGGATCTTGCATGAGCCAGGATGATGACAGGATGGAGAATTTGGGGATCCTGGATGAGCCAGGATGATGACAGGATGGAGAATTTGGGGATCCTGGATGAGCTGGGATGATGACAGGATGGAGGATCCCAGAACCCTCCTGGAGCCCAGGGATTCTCGGGATGGCTGAGCTGGTCCAGCACCAGCTGTGTGAAAAGGTGAGATTCCCTTCTTCCCAATTCTCATTTTTGGGGTTTCAGCAAATCCCAGGATCCTTCAGCCCCTGACTGTGGGGCTGCACCTGCTCTGCTCAACCCCCCTTGGCCAGCACAGGGAAAATCCCTTGGAAAAGCCCTCTGGGATCCCTGCAAGGATGAGGAGCAGGGCATTAACCTCAGCCAGAGCAGATGCTGGGCAGGAATTCTTCCCTGTGAGGGAGGGGAGGCCCAGCTTTGCAGGATGAGCCTTCCCAAGGCTGGCAGGGTTCAGTCACACCCAGGAGGAGAAGTGGAAAGGAGGAGGGAAACTGAGTCAGGGAGCTGCTCCATGAAAATGCTGTTCCACAGGAATGGTGTGACTCAGAGCTGTGCCCAAGGAACAATTTTCCCTCTGGGTGTGTCCAGAGCCAGCACCACCTCTCACATTAAACAATTCCAGCTCTTTTCCCCAACCTCCAGACCAGCAAGGAGCCTCCAGGAGATTCCCAAAGGGCTCCCCAGCCCCAGAGAGCCACAGCCACGCTGGTGGCAGGGCAGGGCTCCCGTCCCCTCTGCAGCTGACTCCATCTGCACCGGGGTTTTCCTGCTCCAGATGCCACCTTTCATCTCCCTGATTAATGCCCTTGGAAATCCAGAGAAAGCACCAGCTGCTTCTGCCTTCTCAGCTCCCCCGGAGCAGCTGAGGGGAAAAAAACTCCTTTTGTTCCAGCATCTCCATAGCTGCCTTTATGAAGAGCCTTTTATTCCCAAAGGTTAGGGAAACACAGTGGGAAAAGCTGGAGTGTCCTGATTTTCTCACTGGGAGGGAGGAATTTCTCCCCAAAAATCCAACCTGATCCCGTTCTCATTCAGAACAAGGTGACTGAGCCATAAGAGCAGGTGCAAATTCCAAGGAAAAGCAGAGCCTGGGCAGGAGGTGCAAATTCCAGGGAAAAGCAGAGCCTGGGCAGGAGGTGCAAATTCCAGGGAAAAGCAGAACCTGGGCAGGTGTGCAAATTCCAAGGAAAAGCAGAGCCTGGGCAGGAGGGACAAATTCCAGGGAAAAGCAGAGCCTGGGCAGGAGGTGCAAATTCCAGGGAAAAGCAGAACCTGGGCAGGTGTGCAAATTCCAAGGAAAAGCAGAGCCTGGGCAGGAGGTGCAAATTCCAGGGAAAAGCAGAGCCTGGGCAGGAGGTGCAAATTCCAGGGGAAAGCAGAACCTGGGCAGGTGTGCAAATTCCAGGGAAAAAGCAGAGCCTGGGCAGGAGGTGCAAATTCCAGGGAAAAGCAGAGCCTGGGCAGGAGGTGCAAATTCCAAGGAAAAGCAGAGCCTGGGCAGGAGGGACAAATTCCAAGGAAAAGCAGAGCCTGGGCAGGAGGTGCAAATTCCAGGGAAAAGCAGAGCCTGGGCAGGAGGTGCCGTTTGCAGAGCAGCCACCAAGAGGTGCCAGCAGCTCTTGCAAAGCCTCAGCAGCTCCTCCAGCTCCTCTATCCCAGATTTATCCCAGATTTATCCCAGATTTATCCCAGATTTATCCCAGATTTATCCCTTTTTCTCCATTTCTCCAGCCCAGTTCCAGCTCTGCCAGGGGCAGTGGGCGCTGGGAGGAGCAGGAAACATCCTGAGTGCCCAAAATCCCACATTTTGGAGGAGCTGGATGATCCCCCCACAGGTCACAGCAGTGCCAGGGAAGCACAGGAGGGTTTTCCAGGAATGCCAGGATGCCAGGAGGACTGAGAGCCATCCCTGCCACCAATTCCTTGGCAGGAATGGGGACAAAGCCACCAGAGGCTTCCCAGCAGCTGGGGATGCTGATTTTAGGGAAAATCCCAGCATTTCCCTGTGCCAGGGATCCTGCCTGGATCCAGAACCAGGGACAGGAGGAGGAGGAGGTGAAGGAATCCTGCAGGGATTCCTGGCTGATGGGTGGGTCACAAAAAGTACAGGGAAGAAGAAAAAAAAGCAACATCAAAATGTCCCTGGAAACAAGAGGTAGTCTTTGATTTAACAGATTTCACAAACTGATTTCTTTTAAGAGGAAGAAATAAGGGCTTTTTTTCCTTTTCATCTTTCATTGCTTCAATACTTTAAAACCATACTGCAATAGCTGAAGGATATTAATCTGTCATAAAAAGCTTAACACACAATATAAATGGCAGGAAAATGATATACAACACAGCCATGGAGAACCAGGAAAAGGAGGGTGGAGATTCCACCATTCCTGCTGCCAGCTGTGAGGAAAGGGATTCACCAGCTGAGATTTCACTGATCCCACCTGAGATTCCACTGATCCCACCTGAGGGATTCATCCAGCTGAGATTTCACTGATCCCCAGCTGAGATTTCACTGATCCCACCTGAGATTTCACTGATCCCCATCTGAGATTTCACTGATCCCACCTGAGGGATTCACCCAGATGAGATTCCACTGATCCCACCTGAGATTTCACTGATCCCACCTGAGATTTCACTGATCCCACCTGAGATTTCACTGATCCCACCTGAGGGATTCACCAGCTGAGATTTCACTGATCCCACCTGAGATTTCACTGATCCCACCTGAGGGATTCACCAGCTGAGATTTCACTGATCCCCACCTGAGATTTCACTGATCCCACCTGAGGGATTCACCCAGCTGAGATTTCACTGATCCCATCTGAGATTTCACTGATCCCCCACCTGAGATTTCACTGATCCCCATCTGAGATTTCACTGATCCCACCTGAGATTCCACTGATCCCATCTGAGATTTCACTGATCCCACCTGAGGGATTCACCCAGCTGAGATTTCACTGATCCCACCTGAGATTTCACTGATCCCACCTGAGGGATTCACCAGCTGAGATTTCACTGATCCCACCTGAGATTTCACTGATCCCCATCTGAGATTTCACTGATCCCACCTGAGGGATTCACCCACCTGAGATTTCACTCATCCCCACCTGATTTCCACATCCTTTATCCCTTTTTCCTGCCCTCTCCTCTGGAGCTCCCCACAGCTGAGCTGAGCATCCCAGGGATGTTTAACAGGGAGAAGGGAGGAGGATAAACACCCCAAAATCCCTCCTGAGAGCCACAGGAGGGGGATGAACACCCCAAAATCTCTCTTGAGAGCCACAGGAGGGGGATGAGCACCCCAAAATCCCTCCTGAGAGCCACAGAAGGGGGATAAACACCCCAAAAATCCCTCCTGAGAGCCACAGGAGGGGGATGAACACCTCAAAATCCCTCCTGAGAGACACAGGAGGGGGGATAAACACCCCAAAATCCCTCCTGAGAGCCACAGGAGGGTTTGAGCATCCCAAAATCCCTCCTGAGAGCCACAGGAGGGGGGATGAGCACCCAAAATCCCTCCTGAGAGACACAGGAGGGGGATGAACACCCAAAATCCCTCCTGAGAGCCACAGGAGGGGATGAGCACCCCAAAATCTCTCTTGAGAGCCACAGGAGGGGGATGAACACCCCAAAAATCCCTCCTGAGAGCCACAGGAGGGGATGAACACTCCCCAAAATCCCTCCTGAGAGCCACAGGAGGGGGATGAACACCCCAAAATCCCTTCTGAGAGCCACAGGAGGGGATGAACACCCCAAAATCTCTCTTGAGAGCCACAGGAGGGGGATGAGCACCCCAAAATCCCTTCTGAGAGCCACAGGAGGGGATGAACACCCCAAAATCCCTCCTGAGAGCCACAGGAGGGGGATGAACACCCCAAAATCTCTCTTGAGAGCCACAGGAGGGGATGAACACCCCAAAATCTCTCTTGAGAGCCACAGAAGGGGGATGAACACCCCAAAATCCCTCCTGAGAGCCACAGGAGGGGGATGAGCACCCCAAAATCCCTCCTGAGAGACACAGGAGGGGGATGAACACCCCAAAATCCCTCCTGAGAGCCACAGGAGGGGGATGAGCACCCCAAAATCCCTCCTGGGAGCCAGCAGGGACACTCAGCTGCCTCCTCCCCAGCCCCAGTGATCCCAGAGAGGAGAAATCACAGAACCACAGCAGAACCATCAACACCAGAAACTTTTCCTGGCGAGCTCAGGGGGAGGAAAATGCAGCAGCACCGGGAATTTCATCCCCTCCCTTTGCCCCCCTTGTGCTTCCAGACAATTTTCACCAATCCATGGACCCCCAACCCCCCTGGCACGGGTGAAGCTCCAAAGGCAAACACAAAGAGCAGGATGGGGTCTTACCTGGCACTTTGGAATGTGGCAGACTCAGATTTTCCAATGGCCCCAAATCCAACTCCCACTGCCAGGCCCTCTGAAAGAGCAGGAGAAGGCAGTGAGCTGCAGCCCTGAGCCAGCTGTGCAGGGTGTGGCCAGAAATGTGGATTCTGTCCCCAGCTGTTAAACCAGGCAGGGCAGTGACCCTGATCTCTGTATTCTCTGCTCATGGGCATCTTTAAACCAGCTGGGCAATCATCTTTATCTTCCCACAGCCCATCCTCCCTCCAGGAGATATCTCCTGTTAATGGGCCATTGTTAAAAACCGGGTGTGGCAATGATCCTTATCTCTGTGGGGATATCTCCTGTTAATGGGCCATTGTTAAAAACCAGCTGGGGCAATCATCTTTATCTTTCCACAGCCCATCCTCCCTCCAGGAGATATCTCCTGTTCATGGCCACTGAGTCCCAGGGCATGATTGATAAAATTCCATCATCCCACTGGGAGATGCTCCAGCCAGGGGAGGAGCCAAGCCTTTCCTGCCCAGATAAAAACTGAGATTTTGGACACCAAGGCACCTTCTTTCCACTGGATTCCAGAGGAAAACCAGACCTTTGCACATCATCCCTGCACCTTCAGAGGAAACTGCACCTTCTCCAGGAGCACTGCTCCAGCTGAACCACATCTGCCCCTGCAGGAGGATGCAGCCACCATTGAATGGGACTGCTGCCAACACCCTGCCTGACTGACGGGTGTCAGCTTGGATTCTGACTCTGGCAGGGTTTGGATTGTTCTTTGTAATACTGTATTTCTATTTTGATTTTCCTAGTAAAGAACTGCCATTCCTATTCCCATATCTTTGCCTGAGAGCCACTTAATTTCAAAATTATAATAATTTGTAGGGAGGGGGTTTACATTCTCCATTTCAAAGAGAAGCTCCTGCCTTTCTTGGCAGACACCTGTCCCTCAAACAGGATATTTTGGTAAATCACTTCAGGCTATAGAAGCTCCAATGAACCTTTTGGCTGCACACAGGAGGCTCTGGCTGAATGAAGCCCATCAATGCCCAGGCTTTGGATCCATCATTTCTCCCTCTGTGTGCTCAGGGAGGGAGGGAAGGAGGAGAAAATCCTCAGGCTGAGCTGCTCATGCTCCTGTGATCCCCCCTCAGCACAGAGCAGGGAAAAATTATAATAATTAGGAGGGAGGGGGTTTGCATTCTCCATTTCAAAGAGAAGCTCCTGCCTTTATTGGCAGACACCTGTCCTCCACACCAGTCCCCAGCCCTTCCCCCTGAGCTCCTGGGGCAGCAGCAGCAGGAGCCCAGCCCTGGAGCATCCTTTGCATGCAGGACTCATCCCAGGGTTATTCCCACCATGGATCTGCTGCTCCTTGGGCCAGCACAGACAGAAGGTTCTGGATTGCTGAACAAAGGGGGAAGATCCCAACCCCACCAGCTGCACTGGGATTTTACCACAGAGCCAAGCAGAGCAGAATCTGTTCCAGCAGCTCAGGCTCAGCAAAGCTGGTGGATCCAGAAGAACCAAACCCCAGTTTCTCCAAACCTGGCTCAGGCTCCCAGCAATCCCCTCCCCTCCTCCTGTGCCCCAAACCCAGCACCAGGAAACCCAAACTCCACCAGAAAAATCCCTGCCTTGCAGATTATTGCATATTACAGCTAATCCCATAATTTTAAATGCAGTTAATGCCATAAACCCCAGGGGAAAAAGCTGAAAAGACTTCCCAGAAAACAAAACAAAACAACTTATTTTCAGAAAGCAAACCCCTCAATATTTTTTCCCCCGTGCTTTAAAAAACCCCCATTTTGTTTTTGCTTCTTTTCTGTTGTTGCTTTTTTTGTCCTCGTTTGTCTTTTGGCTCTTAGGGCCTTTTGTCTGTCTGTTCTTGTCTCAGGGTCCTTTTGTGGTATTCTGCCTTTTTGTTTCCTTGGGGCCTTTTGTCTGTTTCTATTCTTATTCTGGGGAGGTCTTTTGCATTCTATTCTTGTCTCTGTTTTGCTGGTCTCTGTGGCCTTTTGTCTCCCTGTTCTGTCTCTTTGCTCTGGGGCCCTTTTGTGGCCTTGTCTTGTCTATTTCTTCCCAGGGGCCTTTGTTCTGTCTCTGTCTGTGGCCTTTTCGTGGCCCTATTCTTGTCTGTCTCCTCTGGTCTCTGGCCTTTGTCTTTGTTTTGTCTGGGGTCTTTTGTGGTTTCTTTGTTTCTGTCTGTTTCTTTTTTGTTTTTGGCCTTTTGTCTGTCTGTTTCTGTCTTTAGCCTGGGGGCCTTTTTGTGGCTTCTCGCTTTTGGCTCTTTGGGGCTTTTTTGTGGTCTTTGCTTTTGCTTTTTGGAGGGTCTTTTGTGGTTTTGTTTTGGTTTGGGGGTTTTTGGGGTTTTTTTTGTTTTTTTCGGTTTTTTTCAGCCTTCTCCCTCTCCCAGCAAGGTGGAGGGGGGATGCTCAGAGGGCAGAACCCAAATTTGGGGATTTTAGAGCCTCAAGGAGGGGGCTCAGGTGAGCATCCCGGCAGGTGGGAGGTGTCCCCGAGTGCCCGAGGAGGAGCTCCGGGGCAGGACGCCGTGGGTGCGTTTTGTGAGTTCCCAGTCGCCGTGGAAACAGCGGGAGAAGCAGCAACACCCGGGATGATCCCGACACTCCCACCCTGAGCCAGAACGGCAGCTCGGCAGCTAAAACCGGCCCTAAACCAGCCATAAAACCAGCCCTAACACAGGGCAAGGAGAGCCCGAATCAGCCCTAAAACCAGCCCTAAACTAGCCCTAAAACCAGCCCTAAATCAGCCCTAAAACCAGCCCTAAACCAGCCCTAAAACCAGCCCTAAACCGGCCCTAAAACAGCCCTAAACCTGCCCTAAATCAGCCCTAACACAGGGCAAGGAGAGCCCAAATCAGCCCTAAAACCAGCCCTAAAAACCAGCCCTAAAGCAGCCCTAAAGCAGCCCTAAAACCTGCCTTAAACCGGCCCTAAACCGGCCCTAAAACCAGCCCTAAAACCAGCCCCTAAAACCAGCCCTAACACAGGACAAGGGAGAGCCCTAAAACCAGCCCTAAAAGCAGCAACACCCGGATGATCCCGACATCCCCACCCTGAGCCAGAACGGCAGCTCGAGCAGCGGCTCAGAGCCAAGGGAGGGGGGAAAGCAGAGCAGGGCAGCCCTAAAACCAGCCCTAAACCAGCCCTAACACAGGGCAAGGAGAGCCTAAACCAGCCCTAAACCAGCCCTAAAACCTGCCCTAAAACCCGTCCTAAAACAGGGCAAGGAGAGCCTAAAACAGCCCTAAAACCAGCCCTAAAACCAGCCCTAAAATCAGCCCATATACAGAGCAAGGAGAGCCCTAAAACCAGCTCTAAAACCAGCCCTAAATCAGCCCTAAAACCGGGGAAAGAGAGCCCTAAAACCAGCCCTAAACCAGCCCTAAAACCGGGGAAGGAGAGCCCTAAAACCAGCCCTAAACCAGCCCTAAAATAGGGCAAGGAGAGCCCAAATCAGCCCTAAAATCAGCCCTAACATAGGGCAAGGAGAGCCTAAATCAGCCCTAAACCAGCCCTAAATCCCTCTGGAATTCCTGGAAGTGTGGCTCACCCAGGGAGCAGAATTCAAGGAGGAAAAAAAAAATAACCCAAAAACAACTTTTTAAATAATTCCTGTTTGAAACCATTTGTGTGAGGAACAAAAATATCTGTGCCAGAGGGGCCAGAGAGGGAAAGTCCCAGTCCATGGGAGTACAGATCCCAAAAATCCCAAAAATCCCCAAAATCCCAAAAATCCCAAACGCTGGGATGGGAAGGAGAGGCAGCAGATGGTGGAAAACCTCTGATCCTATGGAGCAGGGACTTTGGGATGGAGCAGGAGGATCCCTGGAAATGAGGAAAACCAGAAGCAACTCATAAATCCCACAAAACCTGGAGTTTGGAGGGAAGGCAGGAATGAAAGGAAAATCAGGATTTTCCAAAAGCTTTGGGAATTTCAGGGCAGGTGAGGGGAGCAAAACTTGGGGGGAAATAGCAGGAATTCTGGATTTAACAGCGGGAAATGCCCTTTTTTTTCTTTTTGTTTTTGATTTTTTTTGCTTCTGCAGCTGCCAAGGTCTCATCCATTATTCATCCTGCTCTTGGAAGAGCTGTTAAGTTCCTAGTGGGAAATTAATCTCACCATAATGAGGTTTGGATTTCTCCAAGAGTTTAAGCACTGCCACTCAGGGAATTTTATTTATTTATTTTTCCCCCTGCAGATTGAAGCCCAGGTCTCTCCAGGAAACATCATTTTGCCATTATTCCTCAAGGATCTGCAGATTTCCCAGTTTTTAAGGTCCCCAGGAGCTGAGGGCTTTGTGGGCACCCAGGAATTTGGGAGAAAGGAGGAAATGCTGCAAATTCCTAATCCTGGCTTAACCCTCACAGGAGTCAGCCCATCCTCATCCCAAACTTTCCTCTTTTCCACCTGATTTTGAAAGAATTCCACCTGATTTGGAAAGAATTCCACCTGATTTGAAAGAATTCCACCTGATTTTAAGGAATTCCACCTGATTTGAATAAATTCCACCTGATTTGAAAGAATTCCACCTGATTTGAAAGAATTCTACCTAATTTTAAGGAATTCCACCTATTTGAAAGAATTCCACCTGATTTTAAGGAATTCCACCTGTTTTTAAGAAATTCCACCTGGTTTTGAAAGAATTTCACCTGATTTTGAAAGAATTCCACCTGATTTTAAGGAATTCCACCTGATTTTAAGGAATTCCCCCTGATATTCGAAGTTTCATCCCCAGCACACAAATGCTTTCTCAGTGCTCAGCGATTTTAATGTGACAGAGCTGAGACCTGCTGGTGACAAGGCATTTTCCATTTTGCATTTTTCAGTGGAATATTTCATTGCAGCTGGTGAAAGTCCTGGATTTAATTGGCTTTTTGTCACCTTGGTGGCTGCTGCTGAGAAACGTCACCCACATCCCTCACCAGAAAATGTCACCTGCATCCTTCACCTGGGGATGGCACCCACACCTGGGGATGTCACCTGTGTCCTTCCCTGAGAGCATCAGCCACACCTGTGAATGTCACCCACATCCTTCACCAGAAAATGTCACCTGCATCCTTCACCTGGGAATGTCACCCACACCTGGGGATGTTACCTGAGAATGTCACCCACACCTGGGGATGGCACCCACACCTGGGGATGTCACCTGTGTCCTTCCCTGAGAGCATCAGCCATGGCTGGGGGTGGCACCTGAAAATGTCACCCACACCTGGGGATGTCACCTGTGTCCTTCACTGAGGATGTCACCTTTGTCATTCGCCTGAGAATGTCACCCACACCTGAAAATGTCACCTGTGTCCTTCACTGAGAGCAGCAGCCATGGCTGGGGGTGGCACCTGAAAATGTCACCCACACCTGGGGATGTCACCTGTGTCCTTCCCTGAAAGCATCAGCCACACCTGTGAATGTCACCCACATCCTTCACCAGAAAATGTCACCTGCATCCTTCACCTGGGAATGTCACCCACACCTGGGGATGGCACCTGAGAATGTCACCCACACCTGGGAATGGCACCCACACCTGAGAATGGCACCTGAGAATGTCACCCACACCTGGGGATGTCACCCACACCTGGGGATGTCACCTGTATCCTTCACTGAGGATGTCACCTTTGTCATTCGCCTGAGAATGTCACCCACACCTGAAAATGTCACCTGTGTCCTTCACTGAGAGCATCACCCACAGCTGGGGATGTCACCTGAGCCCTGGGGATGTCACTTGAGTCCTTCACTGAGGGGAGCACCCAAACCTGGGGATGGCACCTGGGTCCCAAACCTGAGAATGTCACCCACACCTGAGAATGACACCAACACCTGGGGATGTCACCCACACCTGGGGATGTCACCCACACCTGGGGATGTCACCAGCACCTGAGAATGGCAACGTGAGGATGACACCAGCACCTGGGGATGTCACCCACACCTGGGGATGGCACCTGTGTCCTTCACCTGAAAATGTCACCTGTGTCCTCCACTGAGGGGGAGCACCCACACCTGGGGATGTCACCCACACCTGGGAATGTCACCAGCACCTGAGAATGTGCACGTGAGGATGACACACCAGCACCTGGGGATGTCACCCCTGCGTAGGGATGTCACCTGTGTCTTTCACCTGAAAATGTCACCTGTGTCCTCCACTGAGGGGAGCACCCACACCTGGGGATGTCACCTGACAGTGTCACCCTGCATCCTCCACCTCAGACCCTCAGCCACACCTGGGGATGTCCCCCGTGTCCCTCACCTGGGGACACTTCACTGCTCCACTCCCTGAAATTCCCTGGAATTGCTGCTCCCTGCACCCCGGCACCTCCCTTGGAATGCAAGGGAAGCCTCTCCTCCTCTCCCTCCTCTCCTCCTCTCCCTCCTCTCCTCTCCCCCAGCAGGACTGGGGTGCTCCCAGTGCCAGGGCAGTGCTGCAGTTCCAGGCAGAGCCCCCCAGACGAGGCACAGATTGATGGCTGAGCCGAACCCGCCCCAGTGCCTTCCCAAACCCTCATTAAAGCCAACAATTGGAAAACAGCCTCAATTCCAACAGCAAGAGCATCACTGAATGCTCCCAGCCTCCTCACGGATCTGGGAGGATAGTCCCACACAAACAAAGCGGCTGCTGGTAGTTGAGATGCAATCTGGCACTCGGGAGGGCCTGTCCCAGGAGGGGGAATCCAATCAATTTGTGCTAATGGCAAAGCAAGCAGCCTGGAAAGCACCTCCTGCCAGGAGCTCTGCCAGCACAGCCTGCTCCTTCCCCACAGCCACCAGCAGCACCAGCATCAGCCCGGGTCAGCCCCAGCCCGGGAAGGAGCAGCCCGGGCACAGGGAATGAGCGAGCTCGCCTCATGCAGGGGTGCCTGGAGGTTTGAAAAGCTGCAGCGTCCAGAATTCCACCTGGGAACAGCAGGGGACCCGAGCACAGGGCACCACTGCTGGGGAGCTCATCTGGGAGGGGAAAACCCCAAAACTGCTGGGGAGCTCAGCTGGGAGGAGTAAAACCCCCAAAACTGCTGGGGGAGCTCAGCTGGGAGGGGCCAGACCCCCAAAAACTGCTGGGGGAGCTTACCTGGGAGGGTTAAACCCCAAAACTGCTGGGGAGCTCACCTGGGAGGGAAAACCCCAAAAACTGCTGGGGGAGCTCACCTGGGAGGGGAAAACCCCAAAAACTGCTGGGGGAGCTCACCTGGGAGGGGTTAAACCCCCAAAAACTGCTGGGGAGCTCAGCTGGGAGGGGCCAGACCCCAAAAACTGCTGGGGAGCTCAGCTGGGAGGGTAAAACCCAAAAACTGCTGGGGAGCTCACCTGGAGGGGGAAAACCCCAAAAACTGCTGGGGGAGCTCACCTGGGAGGGGTAAAACCCCAAAAACTGCTGGGGGAAGCTCACCTGGGAGGGGTAAAACCCCAAAACTGCTGGGGGAGCTCACATGGGAGGGGTAAAACCCAAAAATCTGCTGGGGGAGCTCACATGGGAGGGGTAAAACCCCAAAAACTGCTGGGGGAGCTCACCTGGGAGGGTCAGACCCCAAAAACTGCAGGGGAGCTCATCTGGGAGGGTCAGACCCCCAAAAACTGCAGAGGGAGCTCACCTGGGAGGGGTAAAACCCCAAAAACTGCAGGGGGAGCTCACCTGGGAGGGGTAAAACCCCAAAAACTGCTGGGGGAGCTCACCTGGGAGGGGTAAAACCCCAAAAACTGCTGGGGGAGCTCACATGGGAGTGTCAGACCCCCAAAACCTGCTGGGGAGCTCACATGGGAGGTCAGACCCCAAAAACTGCAGGGGAGCTCACCTGGGAGGGGTAAAACCCCAAAAACTGCAGGGGAGCTCACCTGGGAGAGGGTCAGACCCCAAAACCTGCTGGGGAGCTCACCTGGGAGGGGTAAAACCCCCAAAAACTGCAGGGGGAGCTCATCTGGAAGGGTCAGACCCCCAAAAACTGCTGGGAGAGCTCAGCTGGGAGGGGCCAGACCCCAAAAACTGCTGGGGAGCTCACCTGGAAGGGTCAGACCCCAAAACTGCTGCTGGGGAGCTCACCTGGGAGGGTCAGACCCCAAAAACTGCTGGGGGAGCTCAGCTGGGAGGTAAAACCCCCCAAAAACTGCTGGGAGAGCTCAGCTGGGAGGGGTAAAACCCCCAAAAACTGCTGGGAGAGCTCAGCTGGGAGGGTCAGACCCCAAAAACTGCTGGGGGAGCTCACCTGGGAGGTGACAAACCCTAAAAACTGCTTGGAGAGCTCACATGGGAGTGTCAGACCCCCAAAAACTGCAGGGGGAGCTCACATGGGAGGGGTAAAACAAAAACCTGCTGGGGAGCTCACCTGGGAGGGGTAAAACCCCAAAAACTGCAGGGGAGCTCACCTGGGAGGGGTAAAACCCCAAAACCTGCTGGGGAGCTCACCTGGGAGGGGTAAAACCCAAAAACTGCAGGGGAGCTCACCTGGGAGGGGTAAAACCCCAAAAACCTGCTGGGGGAGCTCACCTGGGAGATTCAAACCCCCAAAAACTGCAGGGGGAGCTCACCTGGGAGGGTCAGACCCCCAAAAACTGCTGGGGGAGCTCACCTGGGAGGGGTAAAACCCCAAAAACTGCTGGGGAGCTCACCTGGGAGTGTCAGACCCCAAAACTGCTGGGGGAGCTCACCTGGGAGATTCAAACCCCCAAAAACTGCAGGGGGAGCTCACCTGGGAGGGTCAGACCCCCAAAAACTGCTGGGGGAGCTCACCTGGGAGATTCAAACCCCCAAAAACTGCAGGGAGAGCTCACCTGGGAGGGGTAAAACCCCAAAAACTGCTGGGGGAGCTCACATGGGAGGGGTAAAACCCCAAAAACTGCAGGGGGAGCTCACCTGGGAGGGGTAAAACCCCAAAAACTGCAGGGGGAGTTCACCTGGGAGGGTCAGACCCCAAAAACTGCTGGGGGAGCTCACCTGGGAGGGGTAAAACCCCAAAAACTGCAGGGGGAGCTCACCTGGGAGGGTCAGACCCCCAAAAACTGCTGGGGGAGCTCCCTCAGCACTTTTGGGGGTTTGCACCTGGTCCATGGGGTTTTCCTTTCCTTGGGAAACGGGCAGGGAGGGAATCTGATCCCTGGGAATTCCTGGTTGGGATGAAATGCCTTGGAGTGTAAAACCAAGGAAGTTATCCCACCAGTAACTCCCAGTTATCCCAGTTATCCCACCAGTAATTCCCAGTTATCAATTCCCAGTTATCCCACCAGTAATTCCCAGTTATCCCAGTTATCCCACCAGTAATTCCCAGTAATTTCCAGTAATTCCCAGTTATCCCACCAGTAATTCCTAGTAATTCTCAGTTATCCCAGTTATCCCACCAGTAATTCCCAGTAATTCCCAGTAATTCCCAGTTATCCCACCAGTAATTCCAAGTTATCCCACCAGTAATTCCCAGTAATTCCCAGTTATCCCACCAGTAATTCCCAGTTATCCCACCAGTAATTCCCAGTGATTCCCAGTAATTCCCAGTTATCCCACCAGTAATTCCCAGTTATCCCACCAGTAATTCCCAGTTATCAATTCCCAGTAATTTCCAGTTATCCCAGTTATCCCACCAGTAATTCCCAGTTACCCCTGCTGCCCCTCCCCCCAGGCACTGCTCACAACCCCCCCTACAACTTTTGGGGTCAATCTCTCCCCCCTGAGCCAGCAGGAGCCCAGATGTCACCAAATGCCACCAAACGTGTCACCAAATGCCTCCTGCTGCCACCTGCAAGGGCCACCCCAGGGGACAGGACGTGGCTGCTGTCACCGGGAGCTGCCCCAGCCAGAGCAGCTCCCAGAGCTGCCAGCACCTCCGGGTGTGTCCCTGTCACCTCCTGTCCCCCCTGCCGGGTGCCACCTCACACTCTGCCCTGCCCCCCTCATTAAAAACCCATCAGCCCAGCTCGTTGGTGGCTCTGTGGCACTGGAGAGGCGCTCAGGGGACAGCAGTGTCACCTCTGCTGGTGGCTCTGCCACCTCCCTGTCCTCCTTCCCAGAGCAGAAACCCGGGAGTGACCCCAGCGAGAGCTGAGCCTGCGGGGAGGCAAGGCTGGAGCAGAGGGATGGGCTCAGCCTGGCACAGCACAAACCAAAAAATGGCATTTCAGGTTTCCTTGGCAACGCTCTGGGGGCTGGAAGCATCACCTGGTGCCTGGCTGGAAGCAGCCAGGGGTGCTCCAAGGCAGGTGCAGCTCCCTGCTGCCACCTGGGAGCATTCTGGGGATGGGGAACCCGCCTTTCCCAACACCCGGGGGGTGCAAGGCAGGGAATTGTCACCTGCAGCTCCTCCCACCTCACTGCCCTCGTGGGGGAAGGGATCGGGCCTGGCCGAGCCAAAAGTCCCCAAAAGATCCCTGGGACTCCTCTGGGGGGAGGCTCAGGGGGCTGGGAACGGGGCTGGGATTGGGCACCAGAAAGTGGGAACTGGGGACGCAGGAGAATGGGACTGGGGACACCAGAGAGACTGGGAGAGCTGGGAATAGGATTAGGGAATGGGACTGGGACACCAGAGAAGTGGGGGAACTGGGAATGGGATTGGGAATGGGACTGGGACACCAAAGGAGACTGGGAGAGCTGGGAATGGGATTGGGAATGGGGCTGGGACACCAGAGAGACACTGGGGGAGCTGGGAATGGGATTGGGACACCAGAGGAGGCTCAAGGAGCTGGGAATGGGATTGGGAATGGGACTGGGACACCAAAGGAGACTGGGAGAGCTGGGAATGGGATTGGGAATGGGGCTGGGACACCAGGGGAGGCTCAAGGAGCTGGGAATGGGATTGGGAATGGGACTGGGACACCAAAGGAGACTGGGAGAGCTGGGAATGGGATTGGGAATGGGACTGGGACACCAGGGGAGGCTCAGGGGGGGCTGGGAAGTGGCTGGAGAGGAATTCCTGGGGAGCTGAAGGGGCTCAGCCTGGAGGAAAGGGGGCTCAGGTTGGCCCCACCCTGGCAGACTCCCCCTCCCCTACCACAACAGCACAAAGGGAAAGGCAGTTCTCAGCTCACACCCTCGCTAATTGTTATTTGTGGTACACCAGTAACATTTTAATTAATCTGAAGCCTTCAGCATAACAGCCACCCAAGGTACAAAGCTAAACCAGAATAAACAGGGCTTGATTAAATACATAATTAATGTTCTGCTAAAGCAGGCGTGTATGAATATTAATTAGCAGGAAGAGTCTGCAGCGTGGCATCTCCTGTCATTAGCAATTTATCCTTTCCATTGGCATCCCCAGCTTTGGAACCAACGATCCAACAAAGCTCCACAGGCACTGAGGGGCTGTGGGGGGCTGGGCTGGGGTTCCCTTCTCTGTCCTGCTCCAGGAACTGGGAACAGAGACAGAGGCACTGCCAGGGCTGAGCCAGCCCAGAGGCCAGCTGTGCTGGGCTGCAATACAGGCTGTAATACAGGCTGTGACCAGAAATGTGGATTCTGTCCCCAGCTGCTGAAACCCTGATCTCCTGGCACACATTATCTGCTCATGGGCATCTTTAAACCAGCTGGGCAATCATCTTTATCTTTCCACAGTCCATCCTCCCTCCAGGAGATATCTCCTGTTAATGGGCCATTGTTAAAATCTGGGTGTGGTAGTGACCCTTATCTCTGTGGGGATATCTCCTGTTAATGGGCCATTGTTAAAAACCAGCTGGGCAATCATCTTTATCTTTCCCACAGCCCATCCTCCCCCCAGGAGATATCTCCTGTTCATGGCCAGTGAGTCCCAGTGCATGACTGATAAAATTACATCATCCCACTGGGAGATGCTCCAGCCAGGGGAGGAGCCAAACCTTTCCTACCCAGATCAAAACTGAGATTTTGGACACCAAGGAACCTTCTTTCCACTGGATTCCAGAGGAGAGCCAGGGCTGGGATGCACAGGGGGATCCAGCCCTGGGGATGGAACAGCCCCGAGCCAGAGGAAGTTCAGGATTAGGGTCTCACACACTGACCCTACAGCAGGGTTGAGGATGGGTTCAAACCGACAGAGCAGGGTTAGGTTGGTATTAGGAAAAATTTCTTCCCTGGGATGTGTGCTGGGTTGATGCCACCAGAAATGTGGATTCTGTCACCATCTGTTAAAACCGGGTGAGGCAGTGACCCTGATCTCCTGGCACATATTATCTGCTAATGGGCATCTTTAAACCAGTTGGGCAATCATCTTTATCTTTCCACAGTCCATCCTCCCTCCAGGAGATATCTCCTGTTAATGGCCATTGTTAAAAACCGGGTGTGGCAGTGATCCTTATGTCTGTGGGGATATCTCCTGTTAATGGGCCATTGTTAAAAACCGGGTGTGGCAGTGATCCTTATCTCTGTGGGGATATCTCCTGTTAATGGGCCATTGTTAAAAACCGGGTGTGGCAGTGATCCTTCTCTCTGTGGGGATATCTCCTGTTAATGGGCCATTGTTAAAAACCAGCTGGGCAATCATCTTTATCTTCCCACAGCCCATCCTCCCTCCAGGAGATATCTCCTGTTCATGGCCAGTGAGTCCCAGTGCATGACTGATAAAATTACATCATCCCACTGGGAGATGCTCCACCCAGGGGGAGGAGCCAAACATTCCCTACCCAGATAAAAACTGAGATTTTGGACACCAAGGCACCTTCTTTCCACTGGATTCCAGAGGAAAGCCAGACCTTTGCACATCATCCCTGGAGCTTCAGAGGAAAACTGCAATTCCCCCCCCAGGAAGGCTGGAGGAGGGAAAATCTCTTGGATTTTGTCACTCCCAGGGAAATACAGGAGCTGGGACTGCACAGCTACAGTGGAGCCTTCTCCCCTGGGAAGGGAATCCCTGATGGAATTTGGGATGGGTATCCTGGCACTGGATGAAAGCCACTCCCAAAGTCACCAAGCACCAGGTGATGTAGGAAAACACAGCTCTTGCCAAAACTTCCTGAATTTACAGATCCAGAAATTTGTAAATTTGGGAAGAAATAATGAAAGTTGTTCTTTCCCTGCATGCAGCCAACCTTCAGCCTGAGCCAGGCAAAGAAGGGAGAGAGGAAAGAAGGGGAGGAGGGAGGGGGGAAGAAACCAGGAAAAAAAAACAAACCCTGGAAAAGGTTTCCTTATTTTACTTTCAACATCCCCAAGAATTGCAAAGCAGCCCCACGTCCTGAGCTGTCCCAAATTGATCTCATCATCCTCTGAGCACCACAAAGCTCAGCCTGGCAGGACCTGCAGCTCTGCAGTTTCCCACCCATTGTCCAGGAAATCAAGCCCAGAATTGCTCGTCCCTGGCTCTTGCCAGCACGCAGGGGTGAGGAGGCAGCAGGATTTCACCTTGCCCCATTCCCTGGGAATGGCAGCTCAGCCAGGCTGGCTCAGGGAGCTGCAGCTGCCCCAGGCCCCCCAGCCCCCTCCCCACTTGGGGCTGCTGTACCAGAAACCCCACGAAATCAGTCTGGGACAGGATCGGGCAGGGGAGTGACACTCAACTACGACCACGGCCAGGGGAGAGGGAGCTGGGGCTCAGGGGAGGGACAAGGCCAGGACCTACGGACACAGGGACAGGGCTGGGGCAGGCAGGGACAGGCAGGACACAGGGACACCGCGGACAGGGCTGGGGCAGGGGATGGACACACGGACACAGGGACAGGGCTGGGGCAGGGGAGGGACACACACGAACACAGGGACACCTGCGGACACACGGACACAGGGACACAGGGACAGGGCTGGGACAGGGGCGGGCACACCACCGGACACAGGGACACACAGACAGGACACCGCGGACTCACCCGGGATGTTGTGGATGGACACACAGAACACACAGACAGGACACATGGACAGGACTCACCCGGGATGTTGTGGATGGACATACAGACACACGGACAGGACACATGGACAGGACTCACCTGGGATGTTGTGGATGGACAGATGGACAGACAGACACAGGAACCCGTGGACTCCACCCGGGATGTTGTGGATGGACACACAGACAGGACACACGGACACATGGACAGGACTCACCCAGGATGTTGTGGATGGACACACTGAGGACAGGACACCTACGGACACACGGACAGGACACCGCGGAGAGGACTCACCCGGGATGTTGTGGATGGACAGAACAGACACACAGACAGGACACACGGACAGGACTCACCCAGGATGTTGTGGATGGACACACAGACACACAGACAGGACACACAGGACAGGACTCACCCGGGGATGTTGTGGATGGACACACAGACAGGACACACAGGACAGGACACACGGACTCACCCGGGGATGTTGTGTGGATGGACACCTACGGACACCACGGACAGGACACAGGGACAGGACACAGGGACAGGACACAGGGACAGGACTCACCCGGGATATTTGTGGATGGACACACGGACAGGAACTCACCAGGGATGTTGTGGATGGACACCTACGGACAGGACACACGGACAGGACTCACCAGGATGTTGTGGATGGACACACGGAGAGGAACTCACCAGGGATGTTGTGGATGGACAGACAGACACACAGACAGGACACACGGACAGGACTCACCCGGGATGTTGTGGATGGACACACGGACAGGACACACGGACAGGACACCACGGACTCACCAGGGATGTTGTGGATGGACACTACGGACACACGGACGGGACACAGGGACAGGACACAGGGACAGGACACAGGGACAGGACTCACCCAGGGATGTTGTGGATGGACACACGGACAGGACACACACAGAACACACGGACAGGACACAGGGACAGGACTCACCCGGGATGTTGTGGATGGACAGACAGACACACTACGGACACAGGGACAGGACTCACCAGGGATGTTGTGGATGGACAGACAGACCCACCACCGGACACAGGGACAGGACTCACCGGGATATTTGTGGATGGACAGACAGACAGGACACACGGACAGGAGCTCACCCGGGATGTTGTGGATGGACACCACGGACACACGGACAGGACTCACCGGGATGTTGTGGATGGACACACGGACACCACGGACAGGACTCACCAGGATGTTGTGGATGGACACACGGACACCTGACGGACAGGACACACGGACAGGACTCACCAGGATATTGTGGATGGACACCACGGACACCACGGACAGGACTCACCCGGGATATTGTGGATGGACACACGGACACACGGACAGGACTCACCGGGATGTTGTGGATGGTCACCGCCCAGGATCAGCAGCGCGATTCTCCTCCAACTGCTGCTGCGGCACTTGTAGCCGTCCCATGAAGCGGGGGGCCCTAGGGGCAGAGGGGAGCCGCTGCTCTCCTCCTCTGGTACAGCTCCCCGTTCTAAGCCCTGTCTGGGACACAGACAGCGGGGTCAGCCCGAGGGAGGGACAGAAAATCCCAGGGGTCGGGGAAAATGGGGACAAGAAATCACCGAGGAGTCAGCCAAAAATGGGGACAGAAACAGCAGGGTCAGGCAAAAATGGGGACAGAAATCCCCGAGGGTCAGGCAGGGAGGGACACAGACAGCAGGGACAGGCAGGAGTGAGGTGGGCACAGACAAGCGCCAGCCAGCCAGGGACATAGGGTCAGCAAAATCGACCAGGGAGTCCAGTAAAAGCGACAGGGATCGCCAGGAGTCCAAGCATCAGGGAGCTCCTCAGAGTCCTCCATCGGGCGCGCTGGGCTGAGAATCTGCTCGTCCGAGGACAAGCTCGTAAAGTCACGCGCAGCTCAGGCTCATCCGACTCGCTCAAAGTCAAGCTCGGGAACACCAAAGTGGTGGCACGCGAGAGGTGGCGGCAGGATCCAGATTTGGTGCAGGTGAAGCCACAGGTGTGCAGGTGGTGCGGCGGCGGGTGCCAGGCAGCGGTGGCAAGGAGGACAAGGTCGGCATGGTGAGGCGGGACAGCATGGGTCTGATGTCGGCCAGGGCTGTGAATGCTGGCTGTCCTGGCAGACACGGGATGGGGTGGGACCGGGTTTGGCTGGGTCCCATGCGGACTGGGCTGCAGGTGCGTCCGTGCTGGATGATGCAGGGCTGGGGATCTGCTGATTTTGTCTGGGGGTGGAGATGTTTTCTGGGATCAGGTGCTGGGAGGATGGGAGGTTTTGAGCAGGAGATTTGAGGGTCGAGGGTTTTGAGGGTTCGCAGGGTTTTGAGATTTTGAGGATGGGGATTTTGGGAGGGTAGGAGGTTTTAGAGGGATACAGATTGGGAGGGATCAGGGATTGGGGGAGGGATGCGGAGGTTTGGGGAGGGATGAGGTTACGAGGGGTCAGGGGATTTTGAGGGGATCCGATTTTGGGGAGGGATAAGGGAGGTTTGGGGAGGGATGGGGGATTTTGGGGAGGGATCAGGTTGGGAGATGATTTTGAGGGGATCAGGGATTGGGGGAGGGATCAGGGGATGGGAGGGTTTTGGGGAGGGATGGGGAGGTTTTGGGGAGGGATCAGGGATTTTGGGAGGGGCATGATTTTGAGGGGGACCAAGATTTTGGGAGGGATCTGATTTTGGGGAGGGGTTGATTTGAGGGGATGCAGAGGTGGGAGGGGATTTTGGGGGAGGGTCAGATTTTGAGGGATGGAGGTTTGGGGAGGGGATGTTTGGGGTGATGTTTTGAGGAGGGACCGATTTTGGGGTGGGGATGGGGGATTGAGACGATCTGGGGAGGGATGCAGGATTTTTGGGAGGGCTGGGGGATTTTGGGGAGGGGATTTTGGGGGAGGGGATGCAGGGGATTTTGAGATTTCTGAGGGATAGAGGTTGGAGATACAGGGATTTTTGGGGAGGGATAAAGAGGGATTTTGGGAGGGATGATTTTGGGGGGATGCTAGGGGTTTGGGAGAGGGATACAGGGGTTTTTGATGGGGATTTTGGGGAGGAGGGATGACCAGAGGGATTTTGGGGGAGGGGATCTGTTTGAGGGGATGGGAGTTTGGGGAGGGACGAGGGATTTTGGGAGGGGATGTGTTTGGGGAGGGATGGGGGGATTTTGGGGGAGGGATGAGGGGATTTTTGAGGGATACAGGGGATTTTTGGGGAGGGTTAGAGGGATTTTGGGGAGGGGATACAGGGGTTTGCGGGAGGGGACAAAGGGATTTTGGGGGAGCTGATTTTGGGGAGGGACAGCAGGGATGTGAGATAGAGGGATTTGGGGTGATACAGATTTTTGAGGAGGGATGATTTTGGGGAGGGGATGGAGATTTTGAGATAGATTTGGGGAGGGATGCAGGGATTTGGGGAGTACAGATTTTGGAGATACAGGGGGTTGATAGAGATTTTGGGGAGGGATAAGATTTTGAGGGGATAAGATTTTGGGGAGGGATAGAGATTTTTGAGGGATAGGGGATTTTGGGGAGGGATGCAGGGGTTTTGAGGTCTGATTTTACAGGGAGGGGATAGAGGGATTTGGGAGTACAGATTTTGAGGGGGTCAGGGTTTTAGAGCGAGCTGATTTTGATAAAGATTTTGCAGGGAAAGAGGGATGAGGTTGGGGAGGGGCGTGCCGATTTTGAGGGGATAAGGGTTGGGAGGGATGCAGAGGGATTTGGGTGGGGGATGAAAGGGAGTTTTGGGAGATACAGAGGAGTTTGAGGGATACAGATTTTGGGGAGGGATACAGATTTTGGGAGGAGCCACGGGGATTTTGAGACCAGGGGATTTTTGTCACAGAGGTTTTGGGAGATACAGAGTTTTGGGGAGGGGATGCAGAGGGAGTTTTGGGGAGGGGATGGGGGATTTTGGGGAGGGGGATACAGAGGGATGGGAGGGATACGGAGATTTTGGGGAGGTGCAAGAGGTTTGGGGGAGGGGATACAGGGTTGGGAGGATGGTTTGGGGAGGGATAGAGGGATTTTGGGGAGGGATAAGCGGTTTTAGGGAGGGACAAAGGGATTTTTGGGGAGGGTACAGAGATTTTGGGGAGGGATACAGCAGATCCTAGGGAGGGGATACTGCAGGGGGATTTTGGAGGGATACAGGAGAAGGGGATTTTAGAGGAGGAGGGATACAGGGATTTTTGCGGAGGGATAAAAGGGATTTTGGGAGGGATAGAGGAGAGTTTTGGGGTGGGTGATGCGACAAGGGTTTTGGGATGACAGAGAAGTTACAGCTGATCAGGAACCAGAAAGAGCCAGCAGTGCTCCCATAAAAACCACCAGCAGCAGGGGCGGATTTTCGTGGAATTATGGAATGGTTTGGAATGGGAAGGGACCTCAAAATCCCACATCCAGTGCCATGGCGAGGGACACCTCCAGTGTCAGGAGGTGTCCCCTCCCACAATGGCCACTTCAGGGACCTCCCAGCTCTGGGAATTCTTTCCAGGACTCCCGCCTCCTCAGCCAGAGACTCCTTCAAATCCCACGATCCTCCTGAAGCAAAAGTCCGAGGATCTGCTCGCTTCACCTGCCACACCATTTCAGTATTTTACATTTTATATGTTACATATGTTTATATGTTTTATATGTTATTTTTGGTGACTAATGCTTGTGGTCCTGCTGGGGGAGAAAATAAGAAAAATTGCATTTTTCTGGGGAGATCTGAGAGACACCTCAAGACCGAAAGTGGTGACAAGGATGGGGGAGGGAAAAACGAGGGGAAAACCTGTGTGGAAAGTGGAAAGGATTGGTGCAGCTCTTCGAGGTGGATTGAACACAAAATCACCTCGCTATAGTGATCCCTGGACTAGCCAGGGTACAGACAGCAACACCAAAGCTGGAGCAATCCCAGCATGCGTTTGCAGAGGAATCACCCAGGAGCCTGCTCAGGGATGGAAAATCCTGCAAACCTGCTGGAAAAAAGGATAAAAGAGAGAGGAAAAAGGGAGGGATCTAATTACAGAGCAGCGATGCCACCAGACGGGGAGCATTCAGCTGGAAAAGACACCAGACTGAACAAAAGAGTCGTGCAGGGATAAGCAGGGGCTTGGCTGCGATCAGGAGAAAGCTCAATGGCAAAGTGAGTGGAGGAGATAAAGAGCAGAGCAGAACAAGGGCTGGAGCTGCGCACAAGCCTGACACTGCACTCGGGCTGCTCCTGCCAGCACAATGTGGGTGGAGGATGCTCCCGATGCTCACAGACACGATTCTAGATCTCGTTCACAAAAGGGAGTCCTGCAGATGTCCACTCGATTTATGTTGTTAAATTTCTCGAGTAAAAGCTGCAGGGAACAAGACTCTGCCAAAAGTTTAATTACGTGTGCAGCCTGCTGCATTTTCCTTATCCTCTGCAGCCAGCACTGGAGAAAAGATAAATGGAAACTTTGAGGCACAGCGCGAGAGTGCTGCAGAAGTGAAAAACCGACCAGGCGCATGTCAGCATGAGAATAATGGCTTTTATTTCTGATTATTCGCTTAATGAAAAGCTGTTTGCATTGGCATGGAGACTCGGCTCTGAATACCTAAACAGAGCCAGGCTCGACTGGCTCTGGCTCATGCGCACTCACTGCACTGGCGGTCCAAAATCGGCATTAGCCCTCCTGCCCACTTAGACCTGGCTACGAACTGCAGGGTCCCTCTGGCACAGCTGGAGCCAGCGTGCATGAGGAAACATGAGATCTTAAGTAAGAGAATTGTGTCTTGCAAAAGGGTGTCACTTTCTGCAATTTTAGAGTGGCTCGTCGAGGTGGCTGTGACTGGTCATGTTTACTGGTTTAAAAACATAATGTCAGGACCAAAAATCAGGGAGAAACAAAAAGCGATAAAAGAAAAGAGGATGAAAGAGGGAGAGAGGGAGAAAGGGAGGAGAAAAGGAGGAGAAGGAAAAGAGGAAAGGAGAGGAGGAAAAGGGAGGAGAGAGAGAGAAGGAGAAAAAGAGGGAAGGAGAAGAAAAGAAGGAAAAGGAGGAAAAAGGGATGGAAAAAGGGATGGAAAAAGGGAAAGGAAAAACGAAAGGAAAGAAAAGGAAAGGAGAGGAAAATGACGGAGGGAAAATCGCAGAGCCTGCTAAGGAAGGAGATGGGCTCTACTCTAAATCCTGCTGGAAGGAGGATAAAGGAGGAGGAAGAGAGAAGGAAAAAGAGGGAAAGGAGAAAAAGGAAGGAGAAGAGGAGGAAAAAGGAGGAAAGGGAAGGGAAAAAGGAGGAGAAAAAGGGAAGGAGAAGGAGGAGAAAAGGAAAAAGGGAAAAGAAGGAGAAAAGGGGAGAGGAGGAAAAGGAGAAAAAGAAAAGGAGAAAGAAAGGGGAAAGAGGGGAGAAGGAGAAAAGGAAAAAGGAGGAAAAAGGAAAAAGGAAAAAGGAGAAAAAGGAGAAAAAGGAGAGGAGGAGGAAAAAGGAGAAAAAGGAGAAAAAGGAGAGGAGAAAAAGAAGGAGGAGAAAAAGGGAAGGGATGATGGCAAAGGAGGAAAACCGCAGAGCCTGCTCCTCCTGGCTTACAAACCTGGGAGGCACCACTTTTCGGAGACCTGGGAAGGAAAGGCTCACTCGGCACACCATTTTCCTCCTCCACTTTTCCCCATCCGCCAGCAAGCGCGCTCCACCGACTTGAGGGTTTCTGGGGTTCCTCCCTCCCAGCTGGAGCTTCCAAGCTGGGGCTGTTGGAATTTCGATCATCTCCATCTCTGAGGGTGGGAGAAGAGAGAGGAGAAACTCTTTAAAATCTCTAATTAACTACTGCTAGCTGCTGTTTGTGGGAGTGTGGCTGCTGATGGAGATGAAAGGCAGAAAAAGCCTCAAAATGTTCTGTTGGTGGCGATATGTGAATTCCACCAAGCTCAAAGCTCAGCCAATGCCTGGAGGGGCAGCAAAAAAACCAGTCAAATTCCTCTGCAAGCCCAAAACACCTCCCACCCTCCTTGTTCCCTGCAGCTGGAATTGGGGTTATGCTGTCCCCAAAAAAAGAGCAGGAGAGTGGAACAGCTTGGGCTGAGCCTTGTCTGGGCATGGGGATGGGAGAAGGAAGAATTTCCTAAAAGTGGAAAAATTTCTAAAGATGGAAAATTTTCCCCAAAGGGAGTGGAAGGAATTCCAGAATGGAAGTGGAGGTTAGAAAGAGGGTAGGAGATTTTTCCCAGAGAATGGAGGTTAGAGATGAGGGGTACTCCGAGGGGGTGGGGGTGCACCACAAGGGAGATGGAAGGTTACAGAGAATGGGGAGATTCTAGGGGTGGAGGGGTTTTCACAGATGTTTGAGGGGGTGCCAGGGAGTGGGGGGTTCACAGAGGGAGTGGGAGGTTCACAGAGGGGGTGGGGAGTTCACAGAGGGGATGGAGGTTGCTTGGGGGTGGAGGAGTTCTGAGGGGAATGGGGAGGTTGGAGGTGGAGGGATTCACAGGGAGTGGAGGATTTTTACAGGAATCAGAGAAAGGTTACAAGAGGGGAGTGGAGTTCAGAGGGGGTGGAGTTTTCTGGGGGAGTGGGGGAGTTCTGAGGGGTGGGGTTTTTGGGGGTGGAGGAGTTCACAGAGGAGTGGAGTTCTGGGGGTGGGGAGATTTTGGGAGTGGGAGGAGTTCACAGAGGGTGGGGAGGTTCTGAGGAGGAGTGGAGGGATTTCCACAGGGGTGGAGGGTTGCAGGTGGAGGATTCCAGGGATGGAGTTCACAGAGAGGTGGGGATTTTTAGAGGTGGAGGATTTAGGGGAGATGGGGGAGGGTTACCACAGGGGGGTGGAGTTCTGAGGGTGGGAGGGGTTGCTGAGGGGGTGGAGGGTTCACAGAAGAGAGATGAGGAGTTCTGAGGGGGGTGGAGGTTTTTAGATGTTTGAGGTTGCTACAGAGGTGTGGGGAGTTCCCAGGAGTGGAGGTTCACAGGGGTGAGGTTCACAGAGGGGATGGGAAGGTTGCAGAGGTGGAGGTTCTGAGGGGGATTCCCCAGGAGGGTGGAGTTAAGGGAGTGGAGAGGGATTTTTCAGGGAGATGGAAAGATTAGAATGGAGGTTAAGGGGGGGGG